>JARFXV010000510.1:0-15000 GCA_031761425.1 Cosmopolites sordidus
GTATAACTCCTGACTACTATTGCCTCGTTGGACGCAGTCCAATGAAATCAAAAATCTCCATTTATGAGCCATCCTACGAGAATTCGGCGAAAAATATGGGTTGATTGATTGTGGAGACTGACTCCCTATTCTTGGCGAGAGAGCATATGTCGGTACTCTGATAAGTCTAACCAGCAACATTCAAAACAGGTGCCAAGTAAGGGATGGGTGGGGCTTTCTCCCGGTCAAGTAAACTAACCATTGCTCATAATATATATAATATATATATATATATATATATATATATATATATATATATATATCTATATATATATCTATATATATCTATATATATATATATATATATATATATATATATATATAATATATATATATATATATATATATATATATATATATATATACTATATATATATCTATATATATATACTATATATATATATATATATATATATATATACTATATATTATATATATATATATATATATATATATATATATCTATATATATATATCTATATATATATTCTATATATATATATTATATATATATATATATATATATATATATATATATATATATATATATATACTATATATATATATATATAAATTGCGATTAAGCGTTATATACTCCAGGATTGCCTTGATATACCTGTCGTCACATTCAATTCCTTCACTTTTCCAATGATGTCACTATCATATTTTCATTAGGTTTCTGGTATACATACATATATATATATACCAGGTGTCCCATTAAGGATGGATCGCGGCCGTATCTTGAAAAATATTTATCCCACAGCTTTGGGAAAAAAAATTGTACTAAAAATGATCATGAGAAATTCACCAAAAATATTTTTAAGCTTCTGAAACGACCGCAAGAGGGCGTGATGAGCTAAACATTTTTAAAAATATTTTTTTTTGTATTTTCAAGTGTTAACCGAGTACGAAAAATTCTCAGTTATAATTAGCAAACTGTCCCCTACAACTTTGTTTTGTGACATTTTGTTGTAACTTCGCGAATAAAGAAGTGGGGGGGAGTTTTACCTATTTAGATAAAAAGTCGTCTAATGTCCGTTTACTTAAACCGATTTTCCTCAATTTGGATTCATTCAAAAGGCAACTGCTGGGACAATCAGATAATCAGGGAGATAAATTATTTAGTTTATAAATGAAACCGCGAGGTGACGTTACATTCAACAATAGATTTTTTTAAGTTTAGTTCAGTTTTTTCAAATGGAATGGTACAGCTTTTACTACATGACAAGAAAGGTAATTTAAAGAGCAATCGTTCAGTGAAAACCCGAAATCGATATCCCTGACATGTCAAGAGATATTTCGATTTTTCTGAAAAAATCAGTTATTATTTCACTACTACCTGCATTAAGTTAAAAAAATATTAATCTAATGTTTGCCTTCCTTCACACTTTACCCAGGCTTAGGACTAGTCCAAATTCTTCGTGCCATATTAATTTGGAGCGTGGCGAAAGGCCTCGTTATTCGTAAAAGGCATTGTTAAATATTATTAAAATAATAATAATAATCAATAAATGCAATGTTGAAAATGTAATGCATTTCAAAACTAACAAGTTAATTTGACTGTTTTTGTTTGTTTCCATGGTTCCCTTCTTACACTCTTTGTGTACTGTACCTAAGGATTGCATGCGTTTATTTGGAAACCCGAAAACGCACAATTTCATTCATCCATTCATTCTCTTGACATGTCAGAGATATCGATTTCGGGTTTTCACTGGACGATTCCTCTTTAAATTACCTTTCTTGACATGTAGTAAAAGCTGTACCATTCTATTTGAAAAAACTGAACAAAACTTCAAAAAAACTATTGTTGAATGTAACGCCACCTCGCGGTTTCATTTATAAACTAAATAATTTATCTCCCAGATTATCTGATTGTCCCAGCAATTGCCTTTTAAATTAATCCAAATTGAGGAAAATCGGTTAAGGCAAACGGACATTAGACGATTTTGTATCTCAATAGGTAAAACTCCCCCCATCCCACTATTCGTGAAATTACGACAAAATGTCATAAAACAAAGTTCTAGGAGACAGTTTGCTAATTATAACTGAGAATTTTTCTTACTCGGTTAATACTTGAAAATACACAAAAAAAAAGATTTTTAAAAATGTTTAGCTCGTCACGCCCCCTTGCGGTCATTTTAGAAGCTTAAAAATATGTTTGGTGAATTTCTCATGATCATTTTTAGTACAATTTTTTTTCCCCAAAGCTGTGGGATAAATAGTTTTCAAGATACGGCCGTGATCCATACTTAATGGGACACCTGGTATATATATATATATATATATATATATATATATATATATATATATATATATATATATATATATAGTGTTCCAAAACTCAACGTCAAGCGGGTGTCTGGCAAAAGGTCAAGTGATACCAGTTCTGACAAAAATATGAAAAAAAATCATGTCCTTATGTCAAGTAATAGTAGGCATATTTTTGAAAATGTTGAAATTCGACACCTTAGGCTTTATTTTTAGGTACTGCAATCACAAATTTCCCAATTTTTCAGTGTTATTTGTTATAACGAGATCATAAATAACCATGCTATCAATTGCAGTCGCAAATTAAACAATGAACGTTGTTAATTTAGTAAAAAAAAACTTTTCATTGGGTGGTGGTTTAAAAAATTGTCAGCTGACTTTGACACATCATCTTAAAAACAAATGTAGTACACTACCCTAGGCAGGTTATTTTCAAAAGATGGCCCATTTAGTCAAGATTTCAAAATGGCACAACTATTAAAAAAGGAACAAAACAATTTTTGACTTTGTTATCTATCACTTTTATTTGTAAACAAAATAGGTGTGACTATAGTTTCGTAAAACGACTTTACATTCTCAAACACTACTTTTACTAAAAAAAAAATAAAGTAACAAATTGTTTCATTCCTTTTTTAAAAAATGAACTATCACAAAGTAACGGACAAATCAATCGATAATTTGGTACAACAATTCAAAAACACTTTTCTTTCTACAAAAAATATTATTGCTTATTTTTTTGCAAAAGAACCACGTTTCAAATACTCATACTACGATAAAAATACTTTGTGTGTTCAAAAATGGACTTGACCAATGTAAATCAGATGGACAGATGTGATAGAGTGAGATAGATAGTAATATAAAACAGGCTATAAAGATATAGCGTCTGAATGTCCTTTTACTTAGTACATTTACATAGTACATTAGTGACTAGTACATAGATCACACTATCATCTGCCTTACGAATTCTTCGTCACTCAATACGTTTATTAATCGCACACCCAACTCTAAGGTGTACATCTATCCAGATCTTCGCATATAGTGACGGTATTTTGTCTAACTCGACACTATGCTCTCGTTAAAAACGTCTAACTATATCATCGTTACGTCCCTCTTTTTTGTTTTTGTGTGTTGCCTCTGATATATAATCTTTCATTGTCACGTTTCGTCTCTTACTGTCAATCAATTCATCGCTGTGACTAAGTATTAGGAATATATTATGACCGAAAACTTATTAAAACTATAATAATACTACTAATATTAACACGATTCCTGCAATATAAATATATATATATATATATATATATATATATATATATATATATATATATATATATATATATATATAAAAATATATATATATATATATATATATATATATATATATATATATATATATATATATATATATATATATATATCCAAAGACCACAGAGAGAATGTCCAACGTAGCGGGCAACATAAGAAAAAGAGGGTTGAAATTCTAGACTCAGTAAACTCCCACCGACAAGACTTATCAACAGAATTCTTACAGACATACAAGGAGTCAAGTCAACAGTACCATGGATCACACAAGTCAGAGCTAATCTGGGAAAAGCACAAATGGTTCCGACAGAGATCGAGGATAGAAGAACGTACAGAAACAAAATACATATGTGGAACGATGCATCAGAGAGCGAAGATTCGAGGAGATCGGGAACAAAGTGGGCGGAGGAGAGAAAAAGAATCCACGGAGAAAGGATGAGAGACGTGTGGAGGATCAGAAAGTACACTCGAATATGACTCAGAATGCTTTGCGTGATCCAACCGGGTCTATACGCACCTAATAATATATATATATATATATATATATATATATATATATATATATATATATATATATATATATATATATATATATATATATATATATAGAGGCGCATCAGCAACCAAGGCTATTTAGCGACTGGACCTACAGTTTAACGTGGGTTACGAACCACGGTCATCAACCAACGACAAGCCAGGCCAGCACGCGCCCTCGGGCTATCGACCCTTGGTTATAGCATCCATACGGTCCACAGCATCATAAATGGTACTAAACTCCATCGTAGGGGGAGTCAACAGACTGCAGACTGCAACATGACTGATGCATTATTTTTTTAACAGGTTGAAATCCTCATGTGTGAGACTTTTCAGGTCCACTCAACAGTTAATTGGACAGTTTTTATTAAACCAAAACATGGGATCGTTTTACTTTAACACATTCACTGTCGATGTCCCAATTGTTGTGTTAGCCTTTGTTCTCGGTCACGCAACTGTCGTTTGTTTACCTGTCCGTTTATCCTTATGCCCTTCTAGCCCCCACCTTTATATTTTTTTTCCTTTCTCTTAAAACTCAACTACGTACTCCATTATCGTTGTAAAGTGGCCTCTGAAATACGATGTTTATTTAACAATCAATGTACTTACAAATCTTACTGTCAATCAATTCATCGATGTGACTAGATATTAGGAATATATTATGACCGAAAACTTATTAAAACTATGATAATACTACTAATATTAAGGCGATTCCTACAGTTATAAATATATACGAAGAAAGCAAAGGAATTAACAAAGCTAAACAGAAGCTGAGAAACAAAAGAACGCAAATATATGCTTTAAAGCGTGAGGATGGCACAGTGTACAGGGCGCGTACCCAAATGTTAGAGATTGTCAGAAAATTTTATTCCTAGTTATATGAAGATCAGAACCAATCAGATACAACAATACCCACGGAAGAACAAATGCCAGATATCCTAGTGGAGGAAGTAATAAATGCTACAGAATCGATGAAAAACGGTAAGGCTCCAGAACAGTGTAACTGTCGAAATGCTAAAAGCTGGTGGTCGGACGTTACATAAAACACTGGCAAAATTATACTCAAAATGCCTCAAAGAACAAAAAGTACCTGATTTATGGAAAAATGCAGAAGGGCTCCTTTTACATAAAAAAAGAGCACAGGAACTTTTAAAGAACTACCGTCCAATAAGCCTCCTATCAGTAATGTACAAAGTTTTCACAAAGATAATTTCTAAAAGAATATTAAAAAAAAAGAATGACGCACAACCAAGAGAACAAGCAGGATTCAGAAGTGGATTCAGTACAATGGATCACATCCAGGTTGTACAGCAGGTCATCGAAAGGCACAAAGAATACACCATGCCACTGTGCTTGGCTTTTATCAACTACGAAAAAGCATTTGATTCCATCTCAAAGCATGCGATAATGGATGCACTGCTTAGCCAAGGTATAGAGAGAGCCTATGTAAACCTATTAGAATCGAGATACATGATGGAGCTACAGCCACAATTCACCTTGATGATTTTGAAGTGGGAATTAATGTAGAACGAGGTGTACGGCAGGGTGACGCAATATCGCCTATTCTTTCTCAGCTGGATTGAAAAAGTATTCCGTAAACTGGATTGGGAACAGGATGGTGTAAAGATCGATGGTGCAAACTTAAACCATCTTAGATTTGCAGATGATATTATTCTCATTTCACAAGACCCAGAGGAGCTGCAAAGACGCATACAAGAACTGCAAAGGGCTGGCGAACCATTTGGCTTGAAAATAAACATGAAAAAGAGCCAGGTTATGTTCAATAACTTCGCTCAGGACAACGCTCAGAAGAATTTCAGTTTTAGGAAGGGATTTAGAGATTGTAGATAGCTTTATATATCTTGGGCAGAGGATTTCAATGGAGGGGAATACCGCCCGGGAGGTGGAACGGCATGTTAAATGTGGCTGGCATTTGGTAGGCTCAACATAGTGTTTTTAAGAGAAGACTCCCACTTTGCCTGAAAAGAAAAGTCTTCAATTAGTGCGTTCTACCCGTTATGACATACGGAAGTGAAATCTGGACACTCACATCGCAATCAATTAAAAAACTTCGGGTGGCACAGAGGGGAATGGAAAGATGTATGCTTGGCATTACAAGACGAGACAGAAAGTCCTGCGCATAGATCAGGGAACAAACAAAAGTCTGTGACATCATTGGAATAGTAAAGCAATTGAAATGGAGATGGGCAGGCCATATAGCGAGGCGATGGGACGACAGATGGACCAAGGCAATCTTGGAGTGGACACCGCTTGATCGCAAACGTCCCCGAAGAAGACCGAAAGCACGATGGATTGATGACATCGTTAAGTATGTTGGACCCGAGTGGCAGAAGAAAGCCCAGGACCGTGAAAGTTGGAAGCATGCTGAAGAGGTCTTCATCCTGCAGTGGATCGATACAGGCTGATGATGATGATGATGATGATGATGATATATATATATATATATATATATATATATATATATATATATATATATAAAGGTAAAAGTAAAGATATTAGGGTTAGAGGCGCATCAGCATCTAAGGCTATTTAGCGACTGGACGTACAGTTTAACGTGGGTGCCGAACCACGGTCATCAACCACCGACAAGCCAGGCCAGCACCCCCGTCAGGCTATCAACCCTTCGTTAAGTGTTTACCCATAAGTCTATCAGGAAGCCCACCGACTGGCGAGTGACCAAACGTAGAACACTTCTCAGGTGGCATCCGGCCTTACCCAGTCTTTAACAGGCGTGAGTGAGAGGTAATTCGTTGCCGGATTTTACACTCTTGCCTAAAAACAATCGCAAACATTTAGGTGTGGCTATGTGTGTGCGTGTGTGTGTATATTTAGATATTTAGGTGTAGATATGTGAGTGTGTGTGTGAAGTAGAGTTAGAGCCCGCGCCAATGCGACCTTCTATATATATATATATATATATATATATATATATATATATATATATATATATATATATATATATATATATATATATATATATACCCTAAATATCTATAAAGATGATACCATTATCAAATGATAATGGTTATTGATAATATTGATCAATAAACGTCATCAACCTTTAAAAATAGATATAACCAACAGAAAGAGCCAGGAACTCAGTAGAACAAACTGTCGATGGAAATGTTGATGTATATTATAATAATAGAGTTGTTATGGTGTTTGAACTGAGAGTGGTTTTGAGAATTCTCAGATAATCCCGCAACCAAGACTATGTTATATGAGAGATGGTATACGAACGATATATGTTATACGAACAAAAATCCATTTATGAAGGGATGTTTACTCGGAAGTCCTCAGTGAGCATTAATTCAATTCATTAGACATCCTTGTATGCTGATGGCTTGGTGACTGCATGGCTTTATAGATTTCAAAATCATCATCCAACAGAAGAGTACATATACACTAAACATTATACTGCGTAGATCATTCCAGCTTTCTTCTACGCGAAAAACAAATAATTAATATTTTTGTCTGTTGTTTACATGATCATTCCTAAAAAGCTAATCCTGTATGAGATGGATTTAGTGAAATATTTTTGAAGCGATTATATAATTTGCAAACTAAAATATTTCTAAGAAAGCACGATTCATTGTAGTTCTTTTATTTACGCGGCGATATGCTGAATTACGCATTAAACTAATGGAAATAATTTATAGATCTCTAGAAAGACGATTAAGCGAAGCGACAGTGCTGCATCTTTCACGAAAACATGATCTAGGACGACAGATACCATCAGCGTCATCCTGCTGATAGTAATTACCGACTGTTGACGTGACTCAACCAGACGTCTGAGGATACGATCGCGAGTTGGTTATAAATCAGCGAGTTGCCAGTATCGTGTATCGAGAATCCGCCAATCGATTGTAAAATTTTAAATTAACTTGTGTACCGAAAATTTCAAATAGATTTTCTTGACAATCAATATTAAATTCTCCTAATAAAAGATAAAGTGATTTTTATAGATAATATTAAAATTGACTACAATTATAAGTTGGCTATACATTAAAAAGTTTAATGACAGTAGCCTCTAAATTCATGTGCATATTAAGAAAAATTAACATTGTTACACATCACAATAAGTACTGGAATATAACAGGAAGTAGAAATGAATTTAAAGGAATTTACCACTTAAACACCAAAAAACTTGGATTTAATATATCGGTGCGCGTTTTCCTAACCATGTTAGCATCATCAGGGGATGGTTCAATTTAAAACTGGCGTGGACAAATTAATTTTTTTTTAAATTGGATCCGTTGTTTCAACAAGAAGAAAAATATTACAAATATAATATTTTCTATTTCTACACACTTTTATCTACTTTTCTACATAGTTTCCATTTTTGTTCAAACATTTCTCATACCGCACAACAAGTTTCTGAATCCCGACGTCAAAGAAATCTGCTGCTTGTGAAGAAGCCCAATCCATGACCGCAGTTTTAACTTATTCGTCGCAACTGAACCATTGGCCGCCAAGGAACTCCTTTAAGTATCGAAACAAGTGAAAATCACTGGGTGGAAGGTCTGGATTGTAAGGTGGATGATCCAATTCTTCCCATCTAAAAGACCTGTATTTGTGTATAAACATGTGGTCTTGCATTGTCATGGAAGCAACATTATACCGAAAGACAGTAGGTCACGACGATTTTTTGTCATATCAGACACCCGAGTCTCATCTTTTCTAACCATGCGGTCTAACAATTCATCTCATTCCTGATTGTATCGAGTCAAAAACGATAAAGCCCAGCCTGACCTTGAAACATGTAAACATTCATTTGATAACTTTTAAAATGTGAATTGACGGTTCTCTCGAATTTTGTTGTCCACATCACGAACCAATTCTGGAGAAGGTCGGCCAGGGAGTAGCTCATCATGCACACTAACCCACCTGTCTTTGAACATTCTCGCCCACTTTACTGTTACTTATAGCATTATCACCGTAAACCTCACAAATCCGACGAATATCTTACAGTCGGCATGCGACTCAATTTTCTTAACCATCATATACTTCTACATCTCAACACAGAGACACCCGATACGGCTTCAAATGGAGCTTAAAAGCGCGTAAAAAATTCTGGGAGCAGACGCGCAAGCGCCAGGCGGTGGTGGCGTCATTCTCATTCTCGTTCTCAAACGGGCCTTATTTAAAATATACCCCTCGTATAAATAAATAATGGTTATGTTTAAATTTCAGTAAAACAAAATAATAAAACAGTAAGATAGTAAGGTCTCGATAGTAAGACAAATACAGGATAACAAACCTGATATTGTCCTCCTTGATAAGGATACGAAAATGATGTTTGTTATTGAGTTTTCCTCGCCAGCGGAAACAAATATTACTATCAAGGAGGAACAAAAACGACTCAAATATCAGGATCTCCTTTACGAACTCAAGTAACTCTACCCAGAGTAGATCGTACATATGGTTGTATTGATAATAGGTATTCTCGGTGGAGTGAAAGATACTGTTCTCACGCAACTGCCAAAAACTCCATCTTGCTGTACATCTGTTGAAGCATTGGCTGCAGCAATGCAGAAGTCTGTCATCCTGGGGTCGCTGCGTCTGCTTAGAATACACGATTCCCGACCTTATGTTAGCTAACCTTGCTGGTTGCAGGGAGCTGTCATATAGAACAACCAGCTCGTACACCAAAGAATCGTTTCCTTCACCTTGTCCACATACCGCATTGTTTGCGTCTATCGAAAAGAACCAAGTAGCTTTGTTCTCATTGATGGACATCTCATCTTATCTAAGACTGGTGTTGCGGTTAGAGATCTGAACACAACTTCCAATGTAATACACGAAGCGTTGTAGTACTTTAATTATGAATTCACCATTTTGGACAAGTCTATGGTAAGTAAACATCCGGCGCTCTCGTTTCCACAGCATCATAAGTGCTACTAAACTGCATCGTAGGGAGAGTCAACAGACTGCATTGCATTATTTTTTTAACAGGTTGAAATCCTCATCGTGAGACTATTCACGCAACAGCTAATTGGAAAGTTTTTATTAAACCAAAATATGGGATAGTTTTACTTTAACCCATTCAGTGCCGATGACGCAACAGTCGTGTCAGCTTGTGTTCTCGGTCACGCAACTGTCGTGTATTTTACCTACCCGTTTATCATTATGCCCTTCTAACCCCCAACATTATATTTTTCGTTCCTTTCACTTCAAATTCAACTGTGTACTCCATTATCGTTGTAAAGTGGCCTCTGAAATACGATGTTTATTTACCAGTCAATCTAAATAAGGCAAGTATTGAATGGGTTAAGGAAATGAAGGACTCACAGAAGGCAAGGGGGATATATGGAGGGTACAGAGAGACGAATTTTGCAGCAAAGTGCAAGGAATCTTTATACACTTATATATATATATATATATATATATATATATATATATATATATATATATATATATATATATATATATACAAACACAATACAACATACCGACAGAACCCTTTAAGAATTGTTTGATTCTGTCACGCAAATTTTCCAATAAAATTGTAAAATAATTTACATTAGTTTCATTGTGTGAAGTTTTTTGAAGCAATGTGCTGTGCTTGTGTACAATTCAGAACTGTATCTTTTTGATAAATAGTTGAACGCTTCAGGGCCCCTGTTTAGTTGCCCCTATGACCCTGTTAAAATTTTGTTCCACAGTTTCGTGGATAATTATATTGATGATTTCTGACTCTTATGCTATTTTACACAAAATAATAAATTAGAATAACAATCATCACATTCAACGAATAATCATAGTTCGGTGTATGACAGAAAAACTCTTATAGATTTTTTGCATCAGAGAAACTCTAGCGTTCCTTATTTCAACACTTCTTGTTCCACAATGGAGAGTTGATATTCCCAAAGATTCAGAGAAAATTTTACTAAACTTACTTTTATTGTGATGTTTTTTTTAATTAGAGACATATCGCAAACTAAGGTTTGACCTACATCTTATCGTAGACTACAAACTACAGTTCTCAGCTGCCGATTAACCCCGGTAACCGATTACCCCCTTCGTTTTGTGCTGAATCTTAAGTTTCTCAAGAAGCTTACCGACCGGTGACTGTTTAATGTAGAGCAACTCTTTAAAAGTATATAACCTTACATAGCCTCCAACTGGCGTGAATAAGCAACTATTCCTTATCAGATTTTACACTGTCTCGTGCTGAAATTCAGTTCAACAACATATATGATGGTGTATATTCTCCTTTGTTAACTGTATGAGCTTAATTGGATACTGGAGATACGATTTCTCCTCGCCATCGCGTTCTAGAGAAACATAAACAGCAAAATATTAGATATTAGCCAACAACCATCCAACTGGCGTGAATAAGGAACTATTCCTCATTAGATTTTACACTGTCTCGTGCTGAAATTCAGTTCATAAGTCTAGTTTCTTCTTGGAGGGTCACTCATCAAGTTCTAGCTGCAATAAGCAATGCTGCATTTCAATCTCTAAGTCGCCGGATTGCAGAGGATAATCGCGATATGTTATGTTTACTGTTATCTTTATTGTATTGTATGTGTTGAAATACTGTGCTATAATAAAGTAATAATAACATAGATAAGTATAATATAGCGGTAAAAAAAAGGCTATCTAGAGAAACAGAAACCGCAAAATATTAGATATTAGCCAACAACCATCCAACTGGCGTGAATAAGGAACTATTCCTTATTAGATTTTACACTGTCTTGTGCTGAAATTCAGTTCATAAGTCTAGTTTCTTCTTGGAGGGTCACTCATCAAGTTCTAGCTGCAATAAACAATGCTGCATTTCAATCTCTAAGTCGCCGGATTGCAGAGGATAATCGCGATATGTTATGTTTACTGTTATCTTTATTGTATTGTATGTGTTGAAATACTCTGCTATAATAAAGTAATAATAACATAGATAAGTATAATATAGCGGTAAAAAAAAGGCTATCTAGAGAAACAGAAACCGCAAAATATTAGATATTAGCCAACAACCATCCAACTGGCGTAAATAAGGAACTATTCCTTATTAGATTTTACACTGTCTCGTGCTAAAATTCAGTCCATAAGTCTGTTTTCTTCTTGGAGGGTCATCCATCAAGTTCTAGCTGCAATAAGCAATGCTGCATTTCATTATCTAAGTCGCCGGATTGCAGGGGATAATCGCGCTATGTTATTTTTATTGTTATCTTTATAGTATTGTATGTGTTGAAATACTGTGCTATAATAAAATAATAATAGCATAAATAAATATATTTAATATTTTATAGTATTATATTAATTGATGCAGGTAATATTGTATAGTATTCATAACGATTACTTATAGTACGTTGTCAAACACGACAACAACATATATGATGGTGTATAATCTCCTTTATTTACTCTATGAGCTTAATTGGATACTGGAGATAAGATTTCTCCTCGCCATCACGTTCTAGAGAAACATAAACCGCAAAATATTAGATATTAGCCAACAACCATCCAATTAGTAATATGATTACGATCTCTTTGACCGACTTGCCGCAGAAAATATTTGAAACTACCCCTACGCTGGTGGAGTTCTAATTTTAGTTGATGTGAGGTGTCAATTTTGGTTAATAGGAGCCCGTGTGATGAACAGCCACAATAGACTTGAGTGCAATTTAACCATTTAATGCTCGTATCGAATGAAGATCAGTTAAGTGGAATTATTATTTAATCTGTTCGTTGTACGAGATACACCATTATCAAGTAATTCACGCTGCAGAATATGTTAATTATATTGGTGAGCCATACTGATAAGATTTACTTAAGTTAATAAATTTGATCTTAAATTCCAACATGACATAATTGCTTATGCGTGTATAATTATATTAGTATATATATAGTAGTATATATTAGTTTAATAAAACAATTTTACGCCTATTACGGCCTATAGAAGGTGTACATTTTTGTAAATGAGCTTATTGTTCAAATTAACTGAAATAAATGATGTATGTAAATAAATTATCGAGACTGGTGATGTAGTATTCGATCTGGCGACACGGTTGTCTTCAGCTTTGGAGGGGAGGCACAAGAACATCTTGTAACGTACTCTCCTTACCGGGCTAGCTTTTTATATCGGGGCTGGGTACGTAGGTGAGAGCTTTAAGTCGTGCACAGAAACAACGTTGAAATAAAATTATATGTATATTTTATCTAACGAACTAATTATAATTGTGTTACGGAAGCAGCGCTGGTCATACCAAACAGAACGGTAATACAAGCGACTTTAGAAGAGATAGGGATGGCGGAATCTGCACCATGGAAGGGACGTTTCCGGAGATAAATAAGAGAGGTCGCTGTCCATGCGGATGTAAACAGAAAATTTATGACGCCCGCCGGATATCGGGGTTGGACAAATACGAAGGAGGATGAGGGTACATATGTAACGGGGGGAAAACTCAAACGTTACAATCTGATGCGTCTTCATCGCGAGTTTCAACTCCCTAGCGTCACTTGTAAACCGGGCTTTTCTAGTGTGTTCTGAAGAATGTCACACGAAAGACTCTTTTCCGTCTACAATCTTTTCCGTGCTCTGTAACTTCTAGTTCAAGAATCTCCTCAATTCTTAGTTTTATCGATCTTGATATATTCGATACAGTAGAGCGAAGTCCTGTGTAATTAATTGAAAAGATAGTTCCGCAAAAAAATTCTCCGTAAATGTTTTTTATCTACGTCATTCACCTTGTAAATAACTAGAGAATTTATACCTGCAACGTTCAACACTGAGTAAAAGTTTTCCATTGGACACCTTTGAGTTGCACTTGCACAATTATAAGCAGCGCCAAGTTTGTCGCAGTATCTACTTCTCCATTAGTTTGATTGTAAGTAGCTATTATGTCTGGCTATTTGTTTCACTATCAATAGTGTCATCATGGTGTAAACTTGACATAAGCAAAATATTTTTACCTTTTTTGGAACATAAAATAAGAGCGCGTAATTCTCCTGAAAGGTAAACATTGACGACTTTTCAGGTCGATTTTCTGGGCGGGTAAATTTGAGAGGAAGTTTTGTTTTATTTTTCCTAGCCGTTCCTACGAGAATTATCCTTTTCCTTTAGATTTTCTATCAACTTAAAATTGATAAACCAATTATCAATAGTCACGTTTCTTCCACTTTCTCTTATGGGTTCACACATTCTTTCCACCATAGCATCTGGGGAATTATTTACCTCCCAAGGACCCGCAGGCTGTTTGTCAACATATAATTCCAAGTTACAAGTTTAAAAAACTTTGGGGTCACAAAGACATAAATTTATATTCCGTACTTGTTCGGTTTATTGGGTATGTATTGACGGAAAATACATCTACAGTCACGTAATGATCACTACCGTCACGTCATCTACTGAATGGAAGGGTGTAAATGCAGTTTTACGTTTTTCTACAAAGATTTCAAAAATATCTCGAATCTCTGTCAATCTATCAATAGAATGTCTAGCTTCGCGAGTTTCAAGATCGTTGTACCGCAAGTGTCGCAGTAAGAATCGAAATCTTTGTCGAGACATAGTAAGCCGAAATATCTCGATACCAGTGATATCTACACCCCAAACATCTCCAGTGTTTAGATGGATGCTTTTTATTATACTAATCAAATACAAGAGCTCAAACAATGCTTGAATTTCTGTGTTGTCAGTTGTTTTGGCATCACGTTCTCGAGAATATCGATCTTGAGCAGCCTGGATAGGTTTATTTGAATTCTCTACAATAATTTGTAGTTCATTTCCTGGAAAGAAGGAAGTTTTTAGTGTTTTAACAATTCCTTTTGGTCCGGGTAAATAGGCAACTAAATTTTCGGCTTCTCGCATTTTTTGGAGGACAGTGTTTCCTCCAGTTG